>JAHDVE020006945.1:0-38779 GCA_022606495.2 Halesus radiatus | reverse complement strand
TTTTATTTGTACTTGTATAACTTTCAATACACCATTATTTTAGTTGAAAGTAAAAAGTATTGGCAATTGAGCATAATACGTGTATTGAAGTTTTTTTAGCAAACTTCTTAGATATTGAGAATGTTAGAGTTTTACCTGCTACCCAACACTATTTTATGGAACGATATATATGGCGTCTTGCAATATTTTTTTAACACTTTAATTGATATTTAATATCTCCATAGCTTATGGTGGAAATAACACTGAAACACACAGGCGCTTTGTCGTTTTAGAGAGAAAATGCGGTGCAAATTTCGTTTACGGGTTATGAGACATGCAAACAGATTATCAAAGAGAAAAGGTGTTTGTGTACTTAACTGAAAGTGTGAAGGTACAAGTCTTGACCCTAGCGGGGGCTGGTGTGTGTTTTATTTTGTTTCAATCGCCTACCTCGAACCGTAAAAACGGATAATCCCCATTATCGTTCGTATTCCGCAAATAGAACCGCAAGCTTTTCCACAACTTAGCAAGCTGAGTGAAGTGTGTGCTGGCCGCAATCGGGCAAACGAGGGGAGACGCGGCCGGAATGCGAATTGCGAATAAACCGCGCCGCGCTATACCACAGCTGACTGCAACGTTTCAATACCTTTTCCTAGCTAACCTACCCCTCTCTGCGTTATGTGCTCCGGGCATGTGATGTGTTGATGGTTCTCTTTGTTGAAGCTGGATTTATCGAATACAGAGATAACAATTAGGACTGTCGCACAACACAAATGTTTCATTGTTTCAATGTTTTAAAACAAACTCTAATTTATCTGGTGGGTGGAATTGAAATAAGGTTTTTTGTCAGTGGAACAGAGTAGGTATATTAATATTAAAAACGTGTTAATTATGTACTTACTATTTAAAGATAAACATTTTAACCGTCACCGCGTCTTCTCTTTGAATAAGAATAAGAGGATAATGAATATTCGAACTACACTCCAAATTATGGTTAACAATTACAAATATTAAAAATGATGTATAAAATTACTTTAAATACTACGTGTTCCATATAGACGTCCATTTGGTATAGCGGGAAATCATACAATTTCTAAATTTCGGTTTGCATTAAGAAATGCATACACAATTTTGCCTCGATCTGCAGATTTTGTAAGAAATATAAATGTTGGTAGGTACCTATACGTAGAATACACAAATTGAAATTATTTTTTATTTTAGCGCCGTAACGTAAAGGAAAATACGTAACAATAATATAGCCAATATCTAAGTTTATTATATTATAATTTATTCCCCACATGAAAAACTTTGGATAGATAAGTAGGAACCCTTAAAAATGAACGTTTTTCGGTGAGTCGATGGATCGTATTCAGCTTCCTTATGACACAATACGATTAAGTAGAACCTTTTAATTTACTCAGCAAAAGGCCAAATCCATGAGAGCCTGATAAGATAATCTCATTCAATAAACTCCCTTGCTACCTATAAAGGTTTAAATATGTAGTTACTACTTTCTGAAGTCCAAAGTGTCTGAAGACTTAACTCGGGTTAGACAGACTCTGATTACATCTGGTACAACCCTCACGTCTCCACTTAAACTGGGTTTAGCGGCTGGACGAATCAGGGATGCAGAGGGAGATGGGAGGTAAATTCCACAACTACCAACCTAAGCCTTATCCTCAAAACTTTGCGTATAATTAAGATAAAATCACAGATGCTTAGTTTCTCAGAATTTTCAAATTCTGATAGTAGAAACATTATAAGATAAGCACACCTACCTAAGCTATGGTACTATCTTGATACCCACGCCTGGTGGATAACCACACAAAATATGCCACCGAAATGTACCAAAGTTTTTCTAACATTTTGATGGCATATTCAAAGATTTATAGGCTCTGCATTTTAATTAAAACTCCGGGTGCATAGTTAGTCATGAACGATATTACTTATTTAACCAGACAGAATAAATTATAATTGGCGCCTAGCCTTGAAGCTATTCTGTGAAGCAATAAGATTATTAAATAGTAAAAAAGCGATTTGCCAATATTCTCTTCACGAGTATATTAAGGTTAAGGTTCATGTATGACATATCATATATCTCGGCATTCTACACTCGCCCCGTATGTATAATATGCTATTAGTAGAGACCTGAAAATTTCGAATTTGCGATAGCGCAAATTTAGTCATTTTATCGAAATTTCAATTTCCATTTTTTAGCATTTCAAATTTTTGGAATTAATAACGCGAAAATCCATATTTTTCAAGCGATATTCTGGTATTAAAATAAGAAAGTAATAATATAAGTACGTTCCAAATATTTATCTGTCTATGATTTTGACAAGCTACGGCCATAAAATGGAACAAAGCTAAATTCATGTTGGAAATGCCGAGTATTGCGAGTAGTGTCATTTTTTTGTTTTAATTTAAAATAAATATATACTTCTAATAATGATAGTTACATGCAAAAGAAACGAAAACAAAAAAAAACTAAATAAATACGTAGGTAGTAAAAACATGCAATAGAAAGAGACGTTACAACGGAACTCCCAGTTGCAGGATCAAGTTATTGGGGTTGGTAGACGAATTGCTAATTAAACGAAAGGTTTTCACTCGGCAAACAAGCCATACACCCCCTATGTAATTAGACACCTCGGATAAATGTCTGGGCAATTATTATGCTTGGCTATTCACAGGTCAAATTAGGTACTAACTACCATAGATATCGCTTACCCAAGCAACCCCTTCAATCGCTATAATTTCACATACCTACTGCTTACTGGTCTTATTTTTATATCTCGGGTAGGGTGACCATTTGAAAGGACAATGAGAGTAATTACACATTTGAATTTACCTAGGTAGACAAATTTAAAAAAAAAGTAAATACAATGAACAAACATTTTGATAACTATAGCAGAGCAGTAAGATTAAAAGTTCGAACACCTGAATCCAAAAAAAAATGAAGAAAGTTTTTTCATATACAGAATTTTTATTAAATAAAATTGAGAACGTTTTCACCGTTCTTTGGTATTCTCCTTGAGAGAGACGACTATCAGAATAGAAAAGTTAGTTGAAGTTAGTATTGCTGTTCTACAACCCGATTTGAAAAATCTTCTTCGAAATTTCTTCTCCCCTCACTTCCACCAGTCTTACAAAAAATCTCGTTTTTTGGGGATACCACTGTCCTCCCGGCTTCGGACATTATGATAATTATGATATCTGCATGCTACCAGATTAAATTGAAAAGAATGGAAGATACTCTCAGTATCGCCCTGGTGAAAGACCACCATTCAGAATTGAAACATTGCTTGAAATGGCTTTTACCCGTGTTTGGTGACCAGATCTGAATAGCCAGGTATTTCCCGATCTTCCTCTGCCCTTCTCCTTCCCCTCCCCAATACCTTCAGCCACACAACATTTCCCAATTGGGGATACCATAGTCTAACTGGCTCTAGACGGTTGGGAGCAGTTGGGACTCTTGTGCGCTATTCACGTAAAAAAAAATAAAAAGGGGAATATTTTAACCTTATGGGATGTAAGTTAGATCTCCCTATTTTTAGGGTACCCATGTACGAGATACGGCTTCTACCATATTACATACCTACCGATGGGTTAAAAATCGAATCAATAATGAAATTAAAAGAACATAAATCAAATACGTTTTGTACAGATCGGGTGTGCCAACATCAAACAAATTATAAACCATTAAACCCTCCAAAAACATCGGTAGCACTTTACGGCTATTTACCAATTTATCTAGTTATCTATAATAAAGAAGGCGATAAAAGCGAAAGTAAAATAAGCACCTTAAAGTGAATAGACGTATTAAGCTCCCTTCGGATATTTATAGTCTCGGCCGTCTCCGCTTATGCGAGATTTGTTTTCGTTTTAGGCGGCCTTATGCTAATTCGTGGCCCGACCCGCTCCGATGAAATATCTATGAAAACATCTTTGGATTACGCTTACTCCATCAATTTTTATGCCGCGAGCAAACCGAAAAGAGGAGACAAGACGAAACAAATCGTCCTTACCGAAATCCAGCATATTTCTATGGATCTCCTACCGCAACATTTATTCTGGATTCTAGATTCCACTGAGTGGCGCTCCTCTTCTGCTCAAAGCTCGGCGAATCTTCAAACGGGGTGAGGACACCGGTTTATGTTGCAAAGGAAATTTTAATTAATGTTCAATCTCCTGAAGTTCTCTACAGCCCCTATGGATTACGTATTCTTGTACGAACCCTAACCTATAATGATTCTGATGTAGGCTAAAAATCACTTTCATTTGAATGCTTTTATTAAATTTAATAAGTTTTTCAAGTGCACTTTTTTAATCATTGTATTTATAATGTTATGTTTCTATAAAACACCCAGCCGGGCGTAATAAAGGTTTGTTGTATTGTAAACACGCTTTACAACTGTTCATATTTTACAACATCATAAAAATTATAAACCTATTACCCACCCATTCCGCTGTAACTAGCTACTTACATAGTCTCTACCTTCTTACTCCTTTTATACTTAAGTTATTATATTATGTAATCATTGAAGAAAATAATATTAACATAACCTAAACGAAACATGAAAACATTTAAAACATTTCATTTAGGTTATGTTAATATTATTTTCTTCGATGATTATATATTATAATGTGGTTTTTAAATCTCAATAAAAATAATTAACAATTAAAAATTGAATATTATATTATGTACTAAGCCACTTGTTATACTCTTTTGCACAATATGCAGTTATAATGTTACCACAGGTAATACTGTTATTCACTGCGCTGTAACTACTTACTTATATTGTACCCACTTACTTCTTGTACACTCTAATTATTATTGTATGTACTATATTATCATACTCCTTTGTATAACTATGTGATAAATGTATCAATATGTAAAAGCCTTCTAGGCGTGATTAAATAATAAATAAATAAAGTAAATGATGGAGGTATTTTCTTCAGATACCTGTTGACAATTTATTCGTATACATTTAGTAGTTAAAATAAAGAATTGATTTAATATAAACCTAATTACAGTAAGCAACCATGCACCCCCTTTTTATAAAAACTATAGGTGAACTCGGTCAAAAAAGCGTAGACACTCTCTTCAGATATTTCATTTTGATTATTATTCAAATAACTAGCTCCAGATTGTTTTTTTTGGAATAAAATTATGAAGTTGTGAATTCTTGCTTGTCGTTTGGGTGGCATAATTGATTTGACAGCGAAATTAATGCCTTGTGACAAGTATTACTATCTCTAAACAAAGAAACATTCAGTTGAAAATTTTATTTCATTCTAAACATTTATTTTTTCAAAATATATCTAAATAATAAAGTTCTTAAGTAGGTCCCTACTTGTGTTTCCCATTTAACAAATATTGTACCCAAACAAACCTTCTTATTTTAAATATTTAATTTATGGCTAACCAGAGGGGTATATCTATTAGCTAATCTCAATACAATATGACGGGTTCAATATTTTTCATACTAATTTTAAAACGTTATAGCAACAGTTTTACACATTGGATTTCATTCAAACTACTCTCTAAACCTCCCCGTTACTAATAAGAACAAACTGCGTGAGCGAAACCGGACGAGTAATTTTCGAACAAATCGAAGACAGACAGACAAACATTCATTTTTATATATGGAGATAAGAAGAGTCGGCAGAGGAACCAAAATAATAGAGTGGCCTGCAAAATACATAGGCTTTGTACAATCATAAATTCATGTACGTATAAATATCACACACATCTCTCCTGCTGCAAATTAAGGTGTAGGTTTTCCGTATAAAAGTGTAAAAAAAAACCCCTGAAGTGATTCGAGAACATTTTTTTTTAATCGTCCTTTAATAGGTATTAGTTAAGTTAATCAAAATATTGTCGCACAGGGTGTGTTAATTTTACGAGTACCTATGTTACAATTCTTAACTTTGAGATGTGACATTATAGTTTAAAATAAACACGTTTACTAAAATGTAATTTCAATCGCTCAATCAATCAAATCGGACGTTTTTTTTCTTGATTTTTGTCCGAACAATAATTATGTCGTGTTGAATATGGAAGCCGTCACCCTATCTGCTCGAGAAGCCGTATTATGCCAGAGCCAGAGCGAGAGGACAGAGCCGCGTTATATTTCGCTCAGCGGGCAAATCGGCTTTTTGTTATCTTTCCTTGCCATTCTGCTCAGAGTTCTGCCATAACATAATAACATTGGCCCGCAATAAAACCTCTCCTCTCCACTCTCTGCTCTCCGGAGAGGGTGGGCGCAGGGCACAGGGAGACCCGCCTTGTCTATTGTAACGACAAAAAATCTAGTTGAGACACAGAAAAGGAAACAGTGACGTTTGACGTCAAACTTCGACATTTATTTCATTTAGGGAGCTTAATTAATAATACCAAATACGATTCTGGTTTAACTAGTCGCTGCACGAGCTGCACAACTAGTTCATACATTGGCGGTATAAAATATATTTGGGGAGGTATATAAATATATGTACCTACCCGACACATAAGAAAAGTATTTGATTAAAATATTAAATGATGGGTTTTTGAGTGATGTTTATAAAGGCAAGAAAAGAAAAAAAAAACAACCTAAATATGAGTGTTGAGGATAACTATTTATACAGTCGCTCGGTATGTGTCGGCAGTATGTCGGTCAGTATTTTCGCTATTTTTAAATACCCTACAAACGTCTGGAGCCAGTTATAGCCCGGAACCTATTATAAACCCAACATTTTACTAGGCATTTATCTAAAATATCGCATTTCATAATAACTTAATGCATAATAATTTTTGATTTTATTTGATAAAAAATGGGCTCGCATGCCGTGGGTTATGCATCACTGCCTTAGGTATATATGCTCAAATAAAAAATCCCACAATGAAATAAAATGAACAGAATTGCAATATTGTTATAGCAATAGAATAAATAATATAATGACACATGTTGTGCCGTATACATAAATATAAAAAATGGGCTCGCATGCCGTGGGTTATGCATCACTGCCTTAGGTATATATGCTTAAATAAAAAATCCCACAATGAAATAAAATAAACAGAATTGCAATATTGTTATAGCAATAGAATAAATAATATAATGACACATGTTGTGCCGTATACATAAATATAAAAAATGGGCTCGCATGCCGTGGGTTATGCATCACTGCCTTAGGTATATATGCTTAAATAAAAAATCCCACAATGAAATAAAATGAACAGAATTGCAATATTGTTATAGCAATAGAATAAATAATATAATGACACATGTTGTGCCGTATACATAAATATAAAAAATATGTGTAATCAATAAGAAGTACTTTGTTAACATTACTGTTTTTAATATATAAATATCTACATGTTTCAGGAGCAAACCGTCCCACATCAGGATAAACAGTACACTATAAATAATGACAAGAAATTACGAATAAGTATGTTCGTACGACATTTTGCAATTTTGTCAATGAACAGATTTGACGCGAGTACAGATTAATTGAAGTATTATTCTGATTCGATGAAATGGAGAAGGTGGGAACCCGGCTTTAATTGTATGCCATTTTTAAAAATAGAATTATTGCATGCGATCATAGGTAACATTATTACTCTAAGCATGCGATTCATTTGCGATTATGTAGGTACGTACCTTCCTGATCTTTCCGTATTCGGAATTGAATGGAACTTATTGAATGTTAAGAAAATACATATTTTTTTTAAATCCAGACCACCATAAAATGTAGATATCAGCAAAAATCTGTATTAAAAATGTGGGTTATTTATTTATTTAATTCTAAAGAATGAATACTCGTATTTAATTATTTTATAAAAATCAAATGTTTTTTGATTGTCGTTATTACGTATTTGTTTAAAAAAATCAAACGATTTTTTTAATTGTATTGTTTAATTGTTTCAATAAATCAAATGATTTTTTAATGTTATTATTTATTTGTTTACATTAAATCAAATGATTTTCTATTGGTATTATATATTTGTCTCAATATATCAAATAATTGTTATAGTGACGTTTTCGAAAAAAAAACACCCCTACAGTAGTTAGGTAAACATATTTAAGGGTTAGGTTAGGTTTGGATAGGTTAGGTTAGGTTAGATTAGGTGAGGTAAGTTTAGATTAGGTTAGGTTGGATTAGGTTATGTTATGTTAGGTTAGGTTAGGTTTAGATTAGGTGAGGTAAGTTTAGATTAGGTTAGGTTGGATTAGGTTATGTTAGGTTAGGTTAGGTTAGGCTAGGTTCGGTTGGGTTCGGTTCTGTCAGGTTGACTGAAATGTGCGTAAATTAATAATATTGTATATTTTAAAAATATTAAATCGTTGGTGTCACATTATGAGTTACAAGTTTGCAAGGGGAAGCTCACCACACGCTTTGTAATATCACGACCTACTGGTTAGTAGCGTAGGGGTTCTAAGCATCGGGTTACGATCCGAGGTCACGGATTCAGTCCTCCGCTAGTTAAGTCCCCCATCATTGCACAAATCACATTTTTCGTTTAATAATGATGGAAGCGGGAGAAATAAAAAAATATTCTGAGATTTTTTGTAACCCAGGAATGTATGTTTTTCTAGATAAATAAAAAAATCTATTTTCTATAACTATTTACACATTACACATGGGATTATTGAAAAAAATATTAAACTGTTAAATCGTCACGACAGATCACACGTTCCGTATTTCGCGACAATACAATGAAAACTTCACTGGGACTGAGGGATAATACTAATAATAACTTTAATTTACGCTGTCGACTCGATTCTGTACCCCGACATGATCTTTACAGAACAACTGTTTTTCATAATGATGGCTTTTTTCCTATTGATGAATACTTACCTTTATTTTAAACTGATTACGTATATTAAGTAGTACATTAAATTAACCTCACAACAGGTCCGGAGTTCCGAGTAACCTTAGTAACTTGAACATCATAGAAAAAATAACAAAATGCTATTAATCCATCAAAAGCTAATTAAACAAATAAAAAATTATTGAATTAAAAAATGTGCTTTGTATTAATTATTATTATTTAATTGTTTTTGTGTTTAATTCGTAGAAATCCATAAAAAAAAATTTAAATTTAATTTAAATCAAATTTAATAATAACATTATTAAATTTGATTTAGATTAAATATATTTTTTTTTAATTTAAAAATACTTTGTATTCACCACATTATTAATAAACAAAGTGAATACCAATCGTTAGAAGAAATCATAATAAAAAATTCCTCAATAAATTTAAAATTATTTTGTGCTGTCCATTATTATTAAGAAATATTTTGTGAACATCACCGTTTAATACATATATATTTTTTTTCAATTATTTTAACATTTTTATTTAATTACTTACATACTTTTATCACTTAATGTTAATTTTTGTTTATGTTTGTAATTTGTCTATTCTTACAATATTATTTTTCCATATTTATTATTTGTTCACTAAATAACTAACTAATTAACCATCACGCCGTTTCTCCGCAGGAGTAGGCAGAGAGGACGGACCGCCAAACAACTCGATCTTGGCATACACTTCTTGCTTCATTCACATTCATACAACGCCTCATACATTCTCTTCTGTTATTCCGACTTCTGACATGGCCCGACTCGAGTATTTGATTCACTTGATCGTGCCATGTCTTCCTCGGGCGTCCCCGGACTCTTCTTCCATTCACATTCGCGTCATATATTCTCCTTACACTCCTCTCTTCGTTCATTCGCTCTACATGCCCAAACCATCTAAGCGTCCCTATCTTAATCTTGCTCACTACGCTTACATCAGCCTTGCATTCCTTACGAATCTCAACATTTTTCACTCGATCATACATGGTTTTACACACATTCGTCTCAGAGATCTCATTTCTACAGCATTCAGTCTACTTACATCCTTCCTCTGCCAGTTAGTTCCATGCCTGTCTGCCATACTCGTACATGAGGGTTGGTATCAGCACTCCATTGTGAACTGCTAGCTTCGTTTCTTTGGACAACTTTTTGTTTGCGTCATCCGCGTTCAGTCCTCCGTTAATGGAGTTTCCTGCATTCACCCATCTTTTAATATCCCTATCAGTCTTTCCATCTCTCGTAAACATACTTCCCAAATACACAAACTCATCGACCTGCTCCAAGTATTCATCATTCACAACTATATTGCATACTGTTTTCGTACTCTCTCTTTCAAACACCATGACTTTGGACTTATTTACATTCATCATTAGCTCATTCTTCATACACACTTCGTTCATCCTAGATACGAGGGACTGTAGATCTTCCATACTGTTAGCAATCAGCACCGCATCATCAGCATACAATAGGCAACATACTTGCAGACTAATCATTTTTGCGCCCAAGCCCACCTCTTTCAATTCTTGCATACAATTATTCATATATAGATTGAATAACCACGGTGACATTACGCAGCCCTGATTAACACCTTTTGTGATGTCAAACCACCGCGTAAAATCACCGTTTGCCCTAACACATGCAACGCTTCTCTCGTACAGAGATGCGATTGCCTGTATAAGATTTGTATTCACTCCATACTTAGACAACACCTTCCATAACTTTTCTCTGTCAACTCTGTCATTTGCTTTTTGTAGATCTACAAAAGCACAGAAAAGTTTCTGCTTCTTTGCCAGAAACTTCTCTATTTGTTTACGCTTGTTGTTATTTCTTAGTATACTGTGTATCCTGATGAGGAAATGTTCGCTTCCAAAACGTGTTGATATTTATATACTAGCAGTAGTGTAAAATATTTCTTATTAATTTTATTTATAAAAAAATTCCCATAACCCCCATTTCAGCCCTTCACCGCCTTCCAGGAACCCTTCACAGCCCCCCATTTGTCGTCGAGACTACCACCGCCCCCTTGGATTTCACCAACGCCTTAAGGGGGGACGATATCGCCCAGATTGTGAATTAATGATCTAAGGGAAAAGTGATGGACATAGTAGAGGAAGAAGATGCTGCATCGTGAAAGGTGAAGATTTCCCCAATGATATCCAACCTCCGATAAGATAGAGCAGAAAAAAAGAATAGGAGTGTACTAGTATTCGTAGTAATAAAATCATGAATATTCTATTATTACACATTTCAACGAGTAGGTATTTCCTAACATATTTTATTCCCATACACAGTCCGACATTTCCCACGAGCCATTGTTTTACGAATTTTACAGCTTCTCAGCGCATTAAATCACTTTAAAACAATAAACACAAGAAAACACGAGTAGTGTCACCACCCCCCGCCAGGGTTAAGTGTCCACCAAATAACCGCAGTAGTTTCATAAGTTCATAGGTGGGCACTTGTCACGTGAGCGCTTATGATCGCCACTCGACTTTTATTGTGGAAGCTCGACCTTTGCTATTTAAGCTCAACTCCAACAATTGCGGGCATTGTGAAGAGCCAGCTTCGCACAAGCCCCTCGAGTCCTCGAGTACCGAATGCGGAATATGAAATTCACCCCGCTGGCTGTGAACCGAGAGCGGCTCGGTGAGCACAGCAGCTTCGTCGCCTTTATGAACTGCACTCGATTAACGCTTCGGCGAGATTACGAGTGATTAGTAAAAAAAAATTAGGAATTAATTGAATAAAGTTTTTGGTGAGAACTTGAAAATCTCCCACGGACATTTTTAAATAACGCGTAGTATATTTTTTACACCAATTAAGTATAATGAAAGTGGATTGAATTATTGTGAGTTATTTTGTATAAACCACTATTTAATAAATATGTACGTATCAGCTTTTTTTTAATAGAATGACATTCCTGGGTTACGAATAACCTGACAATATTTAAAAAATCTCCTACTACCATCACAGTAAGCGGAGGATGTTGCCTGTGGCGTTGCACTGACCGGTCAAAACATGTTTTAACTCTTATATTTAATTTCACATTAATACCTACACGTATTCAGAAAAATTATTTTTATTTTGATGCCTTGGTTGTTCCTTAATTTTGATTAAATTTCTATTTCCTTATGTAAGTATATAATAATTCCCTTTTTATAACATAAGCATATAATAATTACTATTTTCTTATGTAAGTATATAATAATTCCCTTTTTATAACGTAAGCAAATAATAATTACTATTTTCTTATGTAAGTATATAATAATTCCCTTTTTATAACGTAAGCATATAATAATTACTATTTTCTAATGTTAGTATATAATAATTCCCTTTTTTATAACGTAAGCATATAATAATTACTATTTTCTTATGTAAGTATATAATAATTCCCTTTTTATAACGTAAGCATATAATAATTACTATTTTCTAATGTAAGTATATAATAATTCCCTTTTATAACGTAAGCATATAATAATTACTATTTTCTTATGTAAGTATATAATAATTCCCTTTTTATAACGTAAGCATATAATAATTACTATTTTCTTATGTAAGTATATAATAATTCCTTTTTTATAACGTAAGCATATAATAATTACTATTTTCTTATGTAAGTAAATATTAATTCCCTTTTTATAACGTAAGCATATAATAATTACTATTTTCTTATGTAAGTATATAATAATTCCCTTTTTATAACGTAAGCATATAATAATTACTATTTTCTAATGTAAGTATATAATTTTTAGACGGCCTCCATGATCGAGGGGTAAGGCTCTCGACTACGAATCCGAAAGTCGCGGGTTCAAATCCCGGTGTGCGCAATTAAATTTTTATGTAATTAATTTTTGCTGTTTCACAATTAATTCATTCAAAAATAATATATGGTCGCACGTTCTAGAGTGAAAGATACTCTCAATATCGCCCTGGTGAAAGACACCATTCAGAATTGAAACGTTGCTTGAAATGGCTTTTAGCCGTGTTTGGTGAGCAGATCTGAATAGCCAGGTATTTTCCCACCTTCGTCTTCCCTTTCTCCTTTCCCTCCCTAATACATTGAGCCTCACAACATTCCCCAATTGGGGATGCCATAGTCTCACTGGCTCCGGACGGTTGGGAGCAGTTGAAACTCTTGGGGGGTATTCATGTAAAAAATATATATATATATATTATTTACTATTTTATAACGTAAGTATATAATAAATACTGTTTTCTAATGTAAGTGTACAATAATTACTCTTTTACAATGAAAGTATATAATAATTAGTATTTTCTGATTTAAGTATATAATAATTAGTATTTTCTGATTTAAGTATATAATAATTATTATTTTCTGATTTAAGTATATAATAATTACTATTTTCTAATGTAAGTATATAATAATTACTATTTTATAGTATTTTTGCTTATTTTATGGGACTATTTTTGCATTAATACTCAATTTAACGATTTTCATGACTTTATTGTAAATTTTTGTCTATGTTTATGATTTGTCTATGCATATGTCGTTATTTTTCAGTATACGAGTACTTTGCCCCCTGATGCGGGGACCATTGGTTACGAAATATGTTGATATTTATTTATTAAATAGTAGTTTATACAAAATTACTCTAGTCATATTATTGAAAATGATGCCATAAAGCAATTTTACATTAATTGAAGAACATAAACGAATTCTTCGAGGCTCCATAGCTCATGAGTGAAATGATGTTGTGAATTAAAAATAGTTAGTTTAACTTACAATCTTAGAGTAACAATATATTATTACTCTAAGCTTACAATTTACTAATATGAAAGATATGCATCACCAGAAATTATGTCTCTACTTTGTAGTTCAGTTCATGCTCGTTTTTTTTTTCTTTTTTAATCATACTCGTATTCCTAAATATAGCCATAATTAAAGTTTTTCAGTGCAGTCATTTCCATATAAGTAGGCAAAGTCTTAAACAACGTGTACAGGTACTTGTTGGCTATAAAATAATACAACAAAATATACTATATACCAAATACATATCAATGATATATCGCAATTAAATCTAAACGGTGGAATATTCTCGTACACAAATGACACCGCAATATTTTACTTTTAAAAAACTTGATCTCAATATATAAAACAATTGGCTAATTAAAAATGTATTAACATGGTATGTTTGGAACAAAAAGTTTACATAATCTTAAGTTCATCAAAAAGAAAAACGCCAATTCATAAACAATTACAAGTAGAAGAAAGAAATCTACGCACTTTAGATAGTGAAAAATACCTGATATATTGATAAACATTTGTCCTTCGAACAACACATACAAAAACTTATATATATAAAAGGTGTATTTGGTAGAATATAGTATCTTCTACCAGAACACGTTAAGAGGGGTCTATACTTTAGTTTAATCCAGTCCCACCTAAATTACCGAATAGAAATATGGCGAAACACACACATTACATACTTGAATGAATTACAAATAATACAGAATAAAGTTTTAAAAAACTTTTCAATTATAATAACCCAGACACTCCACAAAAAAGCTATACCAAGAAATGAACTTGCTGAAATTCAGAAAACTGTACAAATATAATATAAGCCCATTGATCTACAAAATACAAAATGGACCTATATACACGAACACAGCATTTATAAAAACATCACAAGTACACGAATACTAAACAAGACAACATAATAAATTGTACACGAATACAGTAAAGACTGAAAATAGTAAAAGAAGCATAGGCCATGAGGGTGTATATATAGTATATATATAATCTCCTTCCCGGCCTGAAAACTGAGAATCGAGTTAGATAATTAATAAATAGGTTAAGAATAATAGGTATGTATGTAGTTAATTAATATAATATTTATGTAGTTAAGTTAAGAGAGTGAAATAATAATATAATTCATTAACATAATAAATAATATCGAAAAAAAGAAAAATAGTTAAAAACAAATACAAAATAGAGAACTCCACATATTTCTTATAATCACACCCCAGGGGCTTTTCATTGCGGATATTTGTATTTTTTACTAAACTGTTTATAGGGCGATAAAAGAGATGGCGCCATATTATTTTAATATTGGAATTGTCCGAAGCCTGCTGATATGATCTTCAATCGCCTTGATAATAATTTATGTCCGCAATTCGCCTCATATCGTGTGTAGGTAGGAACTGCGGATAATACAAAAAGGTTGTAATGTTACAATGGACAAACAATACAATACAGCGTGAACAGAAATTTATAATAAAATTATTTCACATCACATAATATAATGGTAATTAAACAGTTTTTCAAAAGAACGGTTTTACAAACTATTATTTCGTTCGGTTTAGAATTTATTCCAAGTATTGTCTATTCAACAGATTGTTACTCCGAATGCGAATCACGGAGCATTTAATACATAGAGATGCCGTAACCCTCAAGGGGAAAAATCCAAAATAACGGGGACAATGGGCGAGCTAGGCGTGCCGCTAATTTAAGTAAAATAGCGAATCAGTAAAAGGGTTAGGCTTGTTTTCCAAAATCGAATATTTTGTTAGAGTGTTTAGTTTGACCCTTTTATAAATGTTTTATAATTTGCTTATCGCAGTCAAAATCACTCGAAACAAACGTGGACGGCAGTGAACTAAGTCGGTGCCAAAATGGTTGTCACGTGACCTTCGTCTCCAGCCGTCAAAATGGTGATTAGGGCAAGTCTATTAATTCTGACATCAGTGATGCCAACGGTTAAATCTTTGGAAACACTTAGTAACGAGATCTGAATATTCCGAAACTCCACATTCTCCTATTTTCCCCCTCCACCGTATTTTACCGCCAATTTGAGCAGTAGGTCCTATCAACTGTTGGAATCAGTAGAACTATGGCTTTCCCATTTGGAAATGCTGTCTGACTGTATGGAGTGGAGGAGAGAAAGTAGAAAAGGAAGATATGAATGTACCTGGCTGGTTAAATGGTAAATACCAGAACTACTCTGGAACGAGGTGCAAACATTTAATATTTTAATATAATTAATAAAATGTACTTCGTTTAGACCAATGCTTTTATTATATAAATATTTGCATGTTTCAATATCCTATGATGAGGGAAGCTTTGCGTCTGAAACATGTAGATATTTATATATTAAAAACAGTGGTGTAAAGAATATACCTTTTAATAATTATATTAATAATGACGCTATAAAATGATTACACATCTGTCAACGAAAATAGTATCTCTCGTTTAATTTGAGATAAAATTTTTAAAAAAATCCCTAAATACTATTTCAATAGCCCATGCAGGGTTTCGAATTGAGCCCAGAGCAAAGGAGGTTTACGCTCTACCACAGAGGTCGTCAAAATATTACTGAAAGCAGTTTTTTGGATGCCTATTCAAACCCTACAGTTACAAGTTCACCAGCCAATTTAAAATTGAACTGATGTAAACTAATAAAAAAAACAACACTTAAAGTTTTTGTCTCGATCATAAACGATCTACAACATCATAAACTCCCCTCCTATATTATATATTTGCAGTAGGTATCCAGCTAAAATCACAACCCGAAGTGAAGAGCAACTCCAATGAAAGTTTGCAGTGAAACAACATTATGATCCTTGTGTAGGAGAAGCTTTTCCAGTTACTCGTTATTTTAATGCTCTGTCGAAACAAATGCTATCGTTCCCATGGTGACAATCTATTTTATTAATATTTTTGGAGAGGCATTAAAACCTCTATCTGATTATTTTTTACCGACAGGGTTGGATTAGGGGAGCAGGGATGGAATTATTATTCGAGAATGATTATCGTTATGGAAATTAACATTTTCTCTGTGAAAACATAATATACGCGTAAATTATACAATGTACTACAACAAGTTTTTAAAACACACATTTTAACTCCGGTAATAGGACCACTGCTCTAAACTAAGAGGTAATAGGGCCACTGCTCTAAACTGAGAGGTAATAGGGCCACTGCTCTAAACTAAGAGGTAATAGGGCCACTGCTCTAAACTAAGAGGTAATAGATCCACTGCTCTAAACTAAGAGGTAATAGGGCCACTGCTCTAAACTAAGAGGTAATAGGTCCACTGCTCTAAACTAACGAACTATTGAGGTGATCTTTATATCCACCGTTATTTGAGTTTCATGTTGAATATTAAGGTATTAAATAACCTTCCTTTACTTGACGCAAAGCAAGCCCCAGCCGCCAAATTTTAAAAAAGTAGACATAATATTTGATTTCTGTAATCAAATTAATAAAAAAATGTTCCTTAGTAAAATTCTATCTATGTATATAGGTCTCCTATAGTAGTTGGTTATAGTTACTGCATAGTGTCATACCTATACCTATACCTACATAAATTATTGCTGATTTATATAACTCTGTTATGAATTTAATTTATTTTATATCTTATTATTATATGATATCTTCTGTGGACAACTTCAATTACCACCTGAATAAGAACTCCATATAATAATGGTTTTCTGACTTGTGAGTATTTTTTGTTGTTGTTTTATAAAAAAGGGTTTTTTTTATAATTCTGTTAATAATTTATTTTATATTCTGTCTATCATTATGTGATATCTTGTCTTAATATACAGTCTGACATTAAAAATTAATATACAGTCTGACATTAAAAATTAATATACAGTCTGAAATTAATAATTAATATACAGTCTGACATTAAAAATTAATATACAGTCTGATATTAAAAATTTAATATACTGTCTGACATTCAAAATTAGTCAAATATTGGGGGCGTTGTGAATGTTTAAATGACAACACCAAGATGGGTCGTACGAAAATTAAAGTAAGTTTAAAAAAGCACAATTGTGCAAGTGCATATTTTTTACTTTAACCAAACGGTGTTCAGAAATTAGTGGTACTTTCCAAAAGGAGATGATTGTACTTCATATTCTAAGATTATTGTATACTTAAACTTTTTTATTATTATTTAACGCTTTGCAAGGAAGACAAATAAAGGGAGATTTTTAATATTTGTGAAATGTATGTATCGAAATAACCATGTAACAAAGTGTAGTAAAACAAAATCGCCTTCATAGATCAAAAATATAAATATAAAGATATTAAAAAAAACTAATTATGACGTTTTGCATTGTTTCTTTAAAACGAACTGACTAATTCGAATAGGAAAACATTTTAATGCGAAGTGAGAATGTCAAATATATAGTAAGCAGCTTGATATTGTGAGGAAAAGATTTTGTTACACACTTTTTTGACATCTTCAATTACCATCTGAATAAGAACTCCATAATATACACATTTAAGATGAACCTGAATAATACGGGATATTATAATTTTATCCCAAGAACGTCAAGATTGAACGATGAAATAAATAAACATCACAACATATTTTTTTTTCAAATTCTTTTGAAATCTTATTACGTAAAGCCATAGCAGATGATTTTTTTTTTATATTTCTTCACGAATAAAATTAAAATATTAAATTAAATTAATCCAATTAAAATCTTTAACCGTTTTTTTCGTAACATTATTTTTCCTCGTGTTCGTTAGTTTGGCCATCGTATCACTATTGTGTCTGTACTCGTATTGTGTCTGTACTCGTATTGTGTCTGTACTCGTATACGCACCGAGCTTCAGTGAGATAGGTAAACATTGTTATTTGTTTTTATTCTTTTTATTTTTGGGCATTAACTAGTACCAACTTCTAGACATTTTACGTTGAGTTTTATCTACCATGTACATTTGTTACTTCATTTTGTGACTCTGCTGCCCTTTACTTTTAAGAACGATAATTTTAACAACTCTAGTGAATGACAATCTGTAGAAAAGTAATTAAATTATGTTACAAATGTACAAGATAAAACTCTCAAAATAAAATTGTTATTTGTAACTAAATAATTCATCAGTTTTATTGCGTACACCACACATGTCGTAAACATATTTATTAGGGATATTTACACGCCGATTGTGTATATATGATACGTCATATGTGATACTTTTATGTAAACATATTGTATGTGTTTCTAATAAAAACATATTTAAAAAAAAATTATACTTACAATGAGCGACACTACACTCTAGTGGTGGGCGAAGCGACTCGGTTTAGTGAGCCGGATCACTAAATCAGCTCTCTGTAAAGACAATCTACATGAAAACTGGACGAAAAAAGTATCGTGTAAGAGCGTCTTAAGGACGTCTTTAGGAGGGCCAAGGGAGCGAGAGAGAGGGCATGGTTCGGGGGGACGCGAACCGTGGTTCAAACGAGCCGGATCACCGAACCGGTACGCTACAAAGAGCTGATTTAGTGATCCGGCTCACTAAACCGAGCCGCTTCGCCCACCACTACTACACTCTCATAAAAGCTTGGTCGACAAAAAATTTAAAAGCCAAAAAATTGTGTAAAGACTAGTGGCCAATTTGTATTTAAAATAACATTGAAAGTAATTTAAATCCAATTTGGCCACTCATGGCCCGGCGGTGCTACGTGTTGTCCTGACAGCTCAGCGGTTAGTGATAAGAGCAATTGCTTGGGTAAGTTCAAATCCTGGCTGAAGCAATGTTAACATTTTTCTGTGTGATTTCCTAATACTTATTTGATAGTAAATGACGTTAAATTAAAACAATCGCCGATTTTAACATCCCCTGAATAATTAGATGTCTGGTGAGATGAACGATTGCGGACCATTTTTTTGTTTACATATTCCTTCAAAAAGTGGGGAAACGTATTGTCATTGGGTTTATATAAAAGAAGAGGAAAATGTGTTGAAATTTGTGAAGGAAGTGACAAAATATGTAAAGTTCAATTTTTAATGTAGTAATTTGTAATGTTTCATTTGTTATTTTTAATTAGATATATAAATAAAATAAAACATTGAATATATAATTAGAAGGTCCTCGTTAGTTTTTATTTATTTTCGGATGATCACTGTTTATTTTTGTGTTATTTTTATTCACCTGCAAAATTATTAACCTCAGGATTGGTCCAAGTCAGGTTAATAATTGTTTTGTAAAACAAAAAAATTAAGCGTGAAAAAAAAACAATAAAAAAAAAATACCATTAAAAAAATCACTTCTTCCAATGTATTTGAATATAATCAAATATTAATTTAATGCATCTAATTCACCCCTTCGCCGCACCAAAACACTGAACAAAAAACAGTGGTTTTCCCGCCAAAGCAGTCGGACAGAACGACTAACCTCAACGAGCATCTCAAACCCGAGACTATCGAGCCTCCCTTACAATCCCATCGCCATCCCTTTCCTTCTGCAGCTGGTCACCGCGAAGCGAGGTCGCCCATCTCCCTCCCCCGAGGGCGAGTTGATTCGGCTCAGAGGGTAACATGGCGGAAAATTGTATTCGACGCCCGCGGAGCTTTGGAGGTGGATTACAACGTTATTGTATTTTTTACCGTGTTATTTAATTTAAAATAACAAAGTATGCTGTGAAATGTTTTCCCTTCCGTCCACTAATCCCTCTGTAATAAGATAATCGTAATTTTTATTTAGTAAGCGGAAAATACCTTTATTAAAAATCAATTAGTTTATGAAGCGGTATACCAAATACATAGTAAATATGCAACATTTATACAATAAAACCATCACGAGATCACAATTCCAATTGTTCAAAACAGGGATCGATTTTATTACCCATATTTCTTTTAACTCTTAGTACAACCCGGTTTCGCCGGAGTCTGAACTCAGTTTACTTAATGAAAAATTATGTATGTACATACAAGAACAAACAAACTTTAATGCTGTTTTCCATGGCGTTGTCATAAAATATCACGAACAATCGAAAAAAGAGTAATATAATAAGCATTTTTTGCTCTACTCCACCTGACGTTCAAAATAGTATTGAATAGTAGCCAACAACCGACATTATCATCTGTACATTGTAACGATACGACGGTTAACGGCGACATATCCGTATATAATAAATATCTCAGTAATATCTGTGTTGAAGTGTGGCGGTTTATGGAAGGGCAGTTGAATGGACAGTGCTGAATACAGATCTAGGAGGTGGGCAGTGGGCAGTGGGCAGTGGGCAGTGGGCAGTGGGCAGTGGGCAGTGGGCAGTCGGGTAGGTTAACCTAATAAGTCCTCCCCTCAATAATATCATCTGTCCTCTTGTCGGGATAAGGTCTTTGAGATTGTGGGACTTTATTTCTTCACTCAAATATTAAAGTATATATTTTATTAAAGAATAATTATGATTTTTGTATTGTTAACAAGCGATCATTAACAATTAAAACATTACTTTGATCTGATGATTATAAATTAATCACAAATCATGTTTAAAAAAAATCGATTGCATTGTTCAATGGCTCTGATTTTTAGATATTCGTAATTTGAGAAGTATAGTACAACTTAATAACTGGTCATATGCGTATTTAAGGTTTCTTGAAATTAAATACATAGGTAATTAAAGAATGTTCCGTCAAAACTAATAAAGACTTTAACATTATGTAAAAATTTGTATAAAAAATTACATACGTATTGTGGCATTCAATATCTTATTATTCACATGGAGGTATGGGATGAGGGTTAGTGGTTAGTTGGTTAGGAGTTATATATATTCACATGGAGGTATGGGATGAGGGTTAGTAGTTAGTTAGTTAGGAGTTATATATATTCACATAGAGGTATGGGATGAGGGTTAGTAGTTAGTTGGTTAGGAGTTATATATATTCACATGGAGGTATGGGATGAGGGTTAGTAGTTAGTTGGTTAGGAGTTATATATATTCACATGGAGGTATGGGATGAGGGTTAGTAGTTCGTTGGTTAGGAGTTATATATATTCACATGGAGGTATGGGATAAGGGTTAGTAGTTAGTTGGTTAGGAGTTATATATATTCACATGGAGGTATGGGATGAGGGTTAGTAGTTAGTTAGTTCGGAGTTATATATATTCACATGGAAGTATGGGATGAGGGTTAGTAGTTAGTTAGTTAGGAGTTATATATATTCACATGGAGGTATGGGATGAGGGTTAGTAGTTAGTTAGGAGTTATATATATTCACATGGAGGTATGGGATGAGGGTTAGTAGTTAGTTGGTTAGGAGTTATATATATTCACATGGAGGTATGGGATGAGGGTTAGTAGTTAGTTAGTTAGGAGTTATATATATTCACATGGAGGTATGGGATGAGGGTTAGTAGTTAGTTGGTTAGGAGTTATATATATTCACATGGAGGTATGGGATGAGGGTTAGTAGTTAGTTGGTTAGGAGTTATATATATTCACATGGAGGTATGGGATGAGGGTTAGTAGTTAGTTAGTTAGGAGTTATATATATTCACATGGAGGTATGGGATGAGGGTTAGTAGTTAGTTGGTTAGGAGTTATATATATTCACATGGAGGTATGGGATGAGGGTTAGTGGTTAGTTGGTTAGGAGTTATATAGAGAACTATATACTGTTTATATTAAAAAAAAACTCTTTCACTTCTGATACAAAATTCTTCATTCCTCTTATGGGCTGTCTACAGTATTATCAAGAATCCTTCGTTTCTTCCGATACCTACTGGAACCTCTTGTTTCGGTCCCTGAAGATTTGAATAACTCCAATTCCCTCTTGTCGTTAGATATGAGAATTGTGCATTGAATATTTGAAAATGGCCATTATATTTATTATCATCATCCGCTGATTTTTATGGCCAACTCAATAAATGAGTATACTCGTACAAGTTACTTACCTATTTGTATAATATAATATGATGTTTATATAATATTATTTTTATGGTTCGTTTTTCTTAGGGTAGGCACATCTTTTCAGTCTTTATGGACTGCACGCCACTGCTATTATCGCCCCGGTGCGCAAAGTTAAAAACCTAATTATTTATTTTCTGGACGATGAAAACAAAAATTTACTTTATAAACGGCTATCCAGATATCTGAATAATTTGAGCTTTCCACTTCCAATTCTGTTTAAAATTATTTTAGTCAACTATAAAAGTATCCCTGGCCATAAGCACATTTGTCAAAATATGATTGCAGTTTTTTTAGGTGTCATTTTGTGCTACAAAAGCGAAATGAGACGGCTCTACCCTCTGGCCTTCCCGGAGTATTATTGCTTCCAATATATGACACTTTTAAATTCCATTACCGACCGTTCCAATATTATCTTTATGGGGAAGGGACATCTTTTCCTTCTACGACGCTTCGTATGTGGGCACACACTTAGTTGAATCTTTAAATTTCATCTGTGTGTGATCCTTGTACCCACTGAAGTCAATTATGTTGGAATACAAATAATATAATTAGTGCTGGAAAGTTAGCTTGTGCGAAAATCGCAAATTTGTTCAGAATGAATTACGATCAAGATCTATCTATCCTTGTTAAATGTTCTGATTTGTAAACTCCCCTCCCATCGCCGATAAATAAAATAAACGTTTGATACCTACCATAAAGAATAACTCGAAGAGTGGTAACTAAAATCAAGAACACGTAATTCTATCATAAATTTCATCTGCGTGTGATCCTTGTACCCACTGAAGTCAATTATGTTAGAATACAAATAATATAATTAGTGCTGGAAAGTTAGCTTGTGCGAAAATCGCAAGTTTGTTCAGAATGAATTACGATCAAGATCTATCTATCCTTGTTAAATGTTCTGATTTGTAAACTCCCCTCCCATCGCAGATAAATAAAATAAACGTTTGATACCTACCATAAAGAATAACTCGAAGAGTGGTAACTAAAATCAAGAACACGTAATTCTATCATAAATTCATCTGCGTGTGATCCTTGTACAAACTGAAGTCAATTATGTTAGAATACAAATAATATAATTAGTGCTGAAAGTTAGCTTGTGCGAAAATCGCAAGTTTGTTCAGAATGAATTACGATCAAGATCTATCTATCCTTGTTAAATGTTCTGATTTGTAAACTCCTCCCATCGCAGATAAATAAAATAAACGTTTGATACCTACCATAAAGAATAACTCGAAGAGTGGTAACTAAAATCAAGAACACGTAATTCTATCATAAATTCATCTGCGTGTGATCCTTGTACAAACTGAAGTCAATTATGTTAGAATACAAATAATATAATTAGTGCTGGAAAGTTAGCTTGTGCGAAAATCGCAAGTTTGTTCAGAATGAATTACGATCAAGATCTATCTATCCTTGTTAAATGTTCTGATTTGTAAACTCCCCTCCCATCGCAGATAAATAAAATAAACGTTTGATACCTACATAAAGAATAACTCGAAGGGTGGTAACTAAAATCAAGAACACGTAATTCTATCATAAATTTTGTTTGTGAAAATGAAGTACCGACCTATATGCGTTATTATTCCATGAATGGAAGGACTGAACTGTACCTGAATTCCTTAAAGATTGAATGATAAACTTTAATTATTACATTGAATTTTATTGGTCAGTTTTCAGAGAGAACAAGTACAGATTGTCACATTTTCTAGATAAACGAGCTAGGCAGGTATCGTAAACGATGGAAATTTAGAATTACGGTCCTCGGACTGCTATAATCCTTTAAAATATGATATTATTAATGAACTACATATTTACATTTCCTATAAACCCTAGAACCTTTGTTTAATTAGCCACTAAACATATAAATATGCGTTTCCGGCCAGGTTGGGTTCAGCACAAGCTTCGTAATTGTTTTATTATTTCAATTACCATACTTCGGGATATTAACTATCAGGAGAGCAGAACAGAGTAAGAGCTCTTGTCCCCAGCAAATACGTTACTATGCGCCGACAATAGCCGCGACAATTAATCACGGACTTATCACTCGCTAAACCGGATTTAAATAGATAACTAGTTAATTTAATCGGATTAACGGTATGCTCGTGTGCGCCGCGCATTACGTGAGCAGTTTGGGAGTATGGGGGAGGGGGGGGGGGTGATGGCCAGTGTGAACACTGACTAATGGTAGCGGCCATTGTCACCCATAGGGCTACCAATCATTTAGTTAACTTGATAAACGTATATATCTAAATGAATATGTTTAAATGGGTACTTATTCTATCTCTTCGTCTTTTGCCTAGATTTACTCATTACTAGTCAAGGTCACCTTCTCGTTTTGATATTCCTCTTTATTTTGACCAGATGTTTGGATACGTTTTTGAGGTATTTTTAGCTAGTACGACCTCTGTTGTAGCTTTATGCAATTATACAAAGCAAATGAGATAAATTTCAGATAAAGCAGACTAATGATAGTGCAATTGGCTACTTTTTTAGTGCTAGATGACTTAGAATGACAAAAAGGTTTTTTTATTGTTTCCTTTCTTTAACCGAGATCGATTTGTCTTTAAAATATATATTTTTAATTGAATGTTTTTAGTTATTAAAAGCATTGAACCTGATTTCTGAAAAGCTCTACACAAAAAAACAACTTTTAAAACTACTGCGACGGCCTCCATGGTCGAGGGGTAAGGCTCTCGACTACGAATCCGAAGGTCGCGGCTTCAAATCCTGGCTTTTAATAAATTTGTATTATTTCATAATTAATTAATTTAAAAATAATATATACACCTCCCTCTTCCACTTCCCCTACCCCTACCCAATACCTTCAGCCTCACAACATTCCCCAATTGGGAATGCCATAGTCTCACTGGCTCCAGACGGTTGGGAGCAGTTGGGACTCTTGTGCGGTATTCATATAAAAAAACTGCGTCGAAATAAGCGCCTATGTAGGAATTAACGCTTTTTATTTTTTGTTGTTGTATATATTAGCCTTCTAGTACGAGAAATGTTGTAAATCAAACCTCGCTTTACCGAACACTAAACAATAACTAGACTAAATAGGAAAATTTTCTCCTACAATAATATACTTTATTGACACCACATAGAAAATACATCTAAAATTTTCAATAACTTCCTCCACAATACGTACAGCCTCACTTAATAAATACATATAGAAACTCGAGTAGAACAAAAAATCAAATCATCATTTATTTAGTCAGCCCTTGCTTTTCCTACACTTTCTATACAGTATGAACAAATGGCACAAAGAAGAAGTGTATTTTTCAAAAAAAGAGTTATCAGTCCAGTGATCAAAATCTCCACTCCTTTTCCACGTAATGGTAACTTTCTACTACCATTTTCGTAATTCACTTGAGTCAGAAATCTGGGGACTTATGGGGTCCAAGATAGTGTCATAAATGCATTCATATGGCGGATGAATATGGCGTGGTAGGATACCCAGTCCGCACTGCTGTCACAAACCTGAACTTGTGACAGGATTGGGATTGTTGAATTAATCAAAGTTTATATGAGTACCTGTACTCGTATATGGGTACTACCTTCAGTATTACAGCGAATTAGCAATTTGGACTTGATGACAATGAAAAAAAAGAATATTTACAAGATATAGGTACACGGAGAAGATGTCAAAATGTGTTGTTTATGGGCGATTTAACCTGCGTTAGCCAACCCAAAGATATAGACTTGGCCGCCTGGTCTCATTAGCTAAGTTGGTTAAACGGTTGTCCCGGATAGGCAGAGGACCTGGGTTCGAGTCCCAGATGCGACTGAAATCTTTTTATTTTCTGTCATTTTTTTCCGTTTTCATATTTCATTTAGGTTATGTTAATATTATTTTCTACAATGATTAAATATTAAAATGAGGTGTTTAAATCTCAATAAAAATAATTAATAATTAAAAATTGAGTACATTTTTTCGTTGCGGTAAGAAATCAATCCAAAATTTGTCGACCACGGAAACCGTTTACAACGAACTTTGAACGTTTGCAGTATTCTTTTTAGCAAAGCAGAACCGGCTATTTTTTTAACATTGAACTATAATATATTCTGAATAAAAGAAAACCATTTAATAAATTGATGCACGAATTTGAAAAAAATATATTCATCAGAAAACAACAAAAGCAAAACAAGGTTTTGCGGTGATCGTGATCGGAATTCCGGGAATACCGGACAACTATAAACCAATGAACATTCGAAGTAACCTACATATCCGCCATGTAAAACTAAGATGTTATATTACATTTAGGTATTACTACAATAAAACTGTCACATGATTGCTACGAAAGAGGTTTCATTTTTTATTTATTTTATTGTTAGTGAAGCCCTTTTTCATATGAAATCGCTGGTACACCTATACGGCGGGTAATTTATTTTCCAGTTTGTAATTGAAATATACGATTCAGATATTATTAGATTCGATTAAGATTCAGGTCATAAACAATTTAGTAAAAATTAGTGGGTATTTCATTTTCGATACTAGCCTATACCTTTCTCTTCGTAATGCCGTGGAATGATTAGGCAGCTTGCAATCAATCGCATCTTAGGTCCATCACACCACATCCGTAGCTCTTCCTCCCACTAATATTGAAATTTGGACCCTTTAATCTGGATATCAGTTTGCATATTCAAAGCAGACAATTATTATACGCAAACTGCCGTTTCTCACGCTATTTATTCCCAGATATCGCCAACATGTAAGAAGATTTATAGGTAAAAGGATTGAATATTAAAGTTACCATAGATAATTACAGACGGTAAGTTAGTAGGTACCCTACTGTTCAGTTGTCGTAATCGAGAAAGCTATATCCACAGGAACCTAATAAAATTGTTTAAAATCTTTCAAAATTAGGGTTGAGTATCGATTATGAGTAGCAATTTCGTGCAGCCCCTAAAAGCAAAAACCTGTGCCTACTTTTCCTTTTCCAGATTTCTGGAACAAAAGTAATTTTTCCAGAAAAAATTACATTGAGCGCCTTATTAAGGCATTCGAGGCAAATTGCAACTAAAAATTATGGTTTGATGAGTAATGGTAATCAACACCTGACAAGCTACACTCTACCCTTGGTCAAGGGGCAATGGACGCTATTCATGAGTAGGTAACGAAAAGTACCTAGGAGGAAATCTAAGGAAAAAGTGATGGAAGACGCGTACAGTGGCGGTCGGTGACTTTTTGTACAACTGATGCTTGACAATCAGTATATACCTACTATCAAATTTAACATACAAATCTATAAACTAGCCCATGAATGAGAAGCAAATACTGATAAAAAGATTCGGTCCATTTAGCTATATAAATTATTTACGCTCCGCAACATTACAGATCCAAAATATCTTAAATGTCGTATAACACAAAAAACCACGACGTAGGTACCTTAGTTTTTATTTAATTAAACTTGAGCTCAATTTAAGGCTCATTCTTACTTATTTCTTGATGCCATGTACGAAATGGGAGTCAGTTTTCCATTTCCAGAATATCTTCATTCCGCGAATGGCCGAGACTCGAAACTTTTTCGCATTAATGATTCAATTATACAACCACACAATTCACTATTATAGTTTACAGTTTTAGAACAAGTCGGTAAAGTATCCATGTTATTTTCTGTATTATTTAAATGATTAATTAAATTTATTAGTTGATAAACTAAAGTTTTTAAGACAAGATTTTTGTGCATAGCGCAAAGGGTAACAATTATTTTTATAAACAATAATTATTAGCCTGAAACACTCATCCAAATTTAAAAAACCTTCCGAGAAAAGATAAATGTCGCCGACAGGACTCGAACCTGCACCCTTCTGATTGCCGGTCAGATGCTCTACCGTTGAGCTACGTTGATTAATTAAATGGATAATCATAGGATATCCAATTTTTCAATATCTCGGCTTTAGTTATTCAAGCCAAACTGCGAAAAATGTTTAATCATTCTAAAAACAATCCACCGACTCGAAATATGTACTCGTATGCTATTCTGTGCATTATGCCTATAAGCATTCAAATAGTTTTTCCACGTTGGATGCTCTCCTCAAAACCGAATCCAGTGTTCTAACATATTGGAAGGCAGGACTTAATGCGCATGTGCCAAAGTGTTTGACATTCGTACTTTAGGGATTCGAAATAGAACAGAGCATCTACGGCATCCACACTGTGCCATCTGTGTGAGAATGTATAAATATTTCGACTAGCTCCGTGTGTCGTGTCGTTGTGTGTGTGTGTGTTAAATCTCTGAGGACGGAAGGGTGTCGAATTTGCAGTAGGGCTGTTTACGGCTAGAAAAAATCTTTGTTATCCTAAGGAAAAAACAGTAAGATAAAAAATCAATAGCTTTTTCACTCTAACACACAGGGGATGCGGAACATCCACAGCATGTGTCGAAGGACCGCGCCTGCTACGTATGTACATTTTCTCATCACAAAAAAATTATTCCTAAAATCAAAAATCTTTAATAATTCATTATTTTGAGAGAGCAGGGGGCCTTGGCTGTTAATTAGCCAAGTATCTGAACTTACGCCACTGGTACAAATGATGATTTTCTTTTTCTTCCGGTGATTTTTGTATCTGCAGCTAAAGATTGGCCTGATGATAGCCAGCCTCCGATAGGAGAGGGTACCAGAATAAGAATAATCAAATGGATAATGGCTAAGGTCAATAAGGATCTTACAACAATAATTAAATATAAAACATATGACTACAAGCGGTAAAAAAAGCTTCGCAACTTTCTAGGCCTCCTTTCAGTTTTAATTCTTTCATTTTGCGTTTGCTGTCGAAAAAAGAAGGTAAAAGAGTAATTATTGACTAATCCATTCTCCACCCTAAGTAAAAGCTTCAAATTGTAAAAGAAACTTTGTTATCTTGTGGTCCCATTATGCAGAACGGTTTTAGTCATTTTTATCACAGCTCCGGTCCCCCTGAAAAATTGCAATATGTCGTAAAATTAAATGATAAATGAAACGTTAGCCGAACCACAGTTAGTGGGGATATAATACAAGATATCAAACTTTATGCCCTTTGTCTCAAATCTCACTTGCAGGCGGACTAAGCAACTGCAATTATTTTAAAGTGCTGGTTCGGTGTTTTTCGATGTCGTTAAATATGCACAAGACGCATTTATTTGTGAGAATAAACTGAAAACACGCCAAAACTTTGGCCTGTCTTTAGTGGGAAAGCACAAGAACACAGTTTAATATAAGTAAATAAAATTTTAAAAATAGGAACCTCGCACCTCGTTAGGGGAAAACCTACTAATAATAGCTGGTTTTACTTTTACTACGAAGCGTTTGGAACAAACAAACGAAGTAACGATTTGCAGCGAGCTGAAAATAGCTGAATTTCAAAAAGAAAAATTGGCTTAATTTCATGACGTCGTTCACCAATCGAGAATTCACGCTTTTTATAATTATCCACAGATGTTTTTTGCTCTGTTCTTAAGAATAAACGAAACCTAATACGCGCCCACAGATGGCGCTAATTTAAATATTTAAGAAAAATATTTTTAGCACGTAATGCTTTTAAACACCGAATTGATTTTTTTTGGCACACGGAATATGAAATGGAACAAATTGTTACTGTAGATTTAAAGTTCACGTCCTCCAAGTAACTTATGAAAGTACAACATTTTATTGTAAAACTAACACATACAGTATTTTTGTAAGTTTCTTGAGGGATCTGCGCTTTAAACTTATAATAACAATGTATTCCATTTCATATTACGATTGTACACCTACCAACAAACAATTCATTTCAATATTTAAAAGTAGTACATGCTTAAAGTATTTTTTCTAAAATATTTATATAAACGACATCTATGAGTGCGAATCACGTTTCGTGTAACCTTAAGAAGTGCATCCAATTTTTTTTTAGGATTGGTGATACGCAAACCCCAACTTCCCCTTAGCTAGCGGCAGAGGTTAACGGAACGGGTAGTCTTGCGGGGAGGGGTAGCGGGTAGCGGGTGGCACGCGCAATGAGCGCCATTCAAAACAATATCACAATCTTGTTTCTAGCTCATTTACCTTAATTAGTTAAACAAGTTCCCTTGAAAGAGTTAAACGTCAGCCGAGGGCGAGCGACAGGAAGTATTTATGTTCTATGGCTGTACCCCATTCCCTCTCCCCATTCATGCCCTTACCCTCAGCGCCGAGGGGAACTTAAACAATTGGCAGACAAAGGGCGATTAAGAAAATATATAGCCTTGATGAGGTTGATAAATTGTCGAGATCTCGTCAACTACAAGATTGAAAAAGTGCAATTTTCTCAGCGTATGCAATATTTGTTAAAAACGACATTGTTTACAAAATGAGTAAAAGTTCAGGCGTTGGGCTTATTTCAATTGATATTACAACTTGTATTATAATAGATTGTAAAAAATATTTATAGGGCGGCCTTGAGGTGATTTTTTGAAAAAATAACGCTACATAAATTGTTCAGAAATAATAATTTGTATTGCGCCGTTTTTGTGAAAAATTACCTCAACCGCGCTGTTCAATTACTACTTGACATGATCTATCTCATACCATAAACATATTTATCATTTGGCAATGAAAATCATGCCAGAAAAAAGAAGCTTAAAAATTATTATCATGTTGCTGGAAAAAGCAAGTGCATGCGTTGATATCTAATAATACCTGGCGGCATTGTCACGTTGCGTAAAAAGCTATATTTGTATATCCCATAGCTCCTCATAGAACATTAAAACAATATGTATACTGATATCTAATTAATCGTCGGTGGGTGGACACTATCCACTATTTTGTGTTGATTTGGTTGCCAAACCTGCAAACAGTTCTTGGCTTGCTAGGGAGTCTCACGGGTTTCATTCTTTGTACGGCCTCGACTAGTCCGACTTATCTACTTGCCATTATTATATACATGGAAGATTTCTACATCTGGGACAATCTACACGGCCGTGTCTTGAAGGAAGAACGTGCCTACTGGATCTTCGAGAACGGGTGTTCGGATGGGCTTCTCGTGACTGAATTTTTGACTGGAAGCAGCCGTTGCGCGTTTTTAGCGGATGGCATTCTGGCCATCGTTTTGTACCTCATCGCAGCTCCTGCCATGTCCAAGAGACACGCACGGATCTGACTTCCCGTGTTGACTCCTGATGGCATCCTGATCATCATCCTGGACGCTCTTCGCCATCTCACGTGGTCGTGAACCGTGCTTTCGCTATCAATCTATGTAACTCCCGGTACAATCTTGTTATCTACCATTCAGCAAGCGCTTTCACTCAGTATCATAATTTTGGAAGTATTCTCTTATAACATAATTATTGTTGCCGCCCTTGTGGTCCTTATATAACTGAGATTATTTGTCTTCATGCATATTTTGTAATCCACGGGATTGCAATGACGCCCTTTATTTTTTAATGAATATCTGATGAAAATAAAATAATAACTTTAATAATAACAAATCGATTATTTATATAGCGCCGTTTTCGTGAGAAAATCACCCCAAAGGCGCTTTACAAGATAATTGATCTAACCTATACCTTATCACTTAGACTTATATCTAATAATTTACATATTAGATTTATTACTAATGGCTTACAGCTAAGATTTATAACTATAAAATACCTAATTCAGACTTATAATTAGTGACTTACATCTAAGACTTATATAGATAGCGACTTACAACTTAGACCTGTAGCTAGTGACTCAAAACTAGTGACAGAGGCTTATTATATTAGAGGCTTACAACTAACATATTTACATTTTAGAATAAATGATGTACAAAGTGTTACTATTTACAAAATCAGAACATAACCTGATATTGAACAGCATTGGGGCGAGTTTTTACGAGTATATGATACATCACAGCTGCATTTGTATGCCTCTGATCAGTTTGAGGATAATATACATAATCGTACATATGTATCATATTCTCGTATATGTTAATAAAGATGGTAATGCTAGACAGATACTTCTGTACGATTAAATTTTTAAAATATATTATGAGCGCCAAAAGGAGAAGGAAGTTTTTACCTATATTAATATTATGTATATGTTTTATTGTCAGTCTTATGACATGGATGCAAAAAGTGTATTTAATGAGTTATCTGTATTTAAAGAAAAGTATAGATATTAAATTAATGAAATTTATCGTCAATCAATTAGGCGCATTAAGAAGATTTGTCAATCAAAATTAAAACAGATTAAGGTGTTCGGCTCCCACTGACATTGTATATTGGTAGGAGTTTCTAGGGAATTTAGTTTTGGACATGGAGAATTGGATTATAGATAAGCACAGGAAATATTGTTAATGACATTGTATGAATGTGTTCACGAATTTATGGAAATGAGTATCTGAACAGATGAGTTTTTAGTTTAGCTCTAAATTCTGACGGACTGGTAATGCATCTCAATTCCATAGGGAGTTTATTCCATGCCTTAGGGCCAGATACTCCGAAAGCACGATCACCAAACTTAGTGCTCGGTTCGCGTTTAGTTTCTTTCAGCCTTCCGATAGCAGATGATGTCGCTGATCTAAGAGTTGACTGCCTTAGACCAGTATTTTCCGGAACACATAGCTCAGAGACATAGGGTGGGGCCATTTCGTTGGTAACTTTGAACACCATCCAGCACAACTTGTACTGGATCCTTTCAGGGCACTTCAGCCAGGGAAGATTTCGGAGATGTTCCGAAATGTGCGAAAACTTAGGTACCCCAGTGATTAGCTTTGCTGCGGCATTGAGAACTGATGGCAATTTATCAGTTTATCAGTTTGGTATTTAGGAAGACCTGCGTAGATGCCATTACAGTAATCAAGACGTGATTCAATATATGAGTTAACCAATAGTTTAGTTGCCTCTGTAGAAAGGTTCGGTCGGACTGACTTAAGTTTTCTTAGGTAGAAGAAACCAGTGCTGACTGACTGTTTATTTGACTTTTTAACGAAAAGTCCGAATTCAGATAAACGCCCAGAAGTTTGACGGTTGTTTTCGTAATTACGTCGCTTCCGAAAATAGCAATTGGTGAGTTATCTATTAAATATCGGCGTCTGTTCGTGGCTTCCCATAGAAACTCGGCCTTTGAGGGATTTAGCTTCAGTTTGTTTGAGGACATCCAGAGAGTGATTGCTTCTAGGCACTCAGCTACGCGAATTTTAAGGCGGTCAATTTCATTTGGTGTACAGTAAAAGTACACTTGCTGGTCATCAGCCTAACAATGAGACAGAAGTCCTAATGACTTGGTTGTTTTTCCGACATCATTTGTAAACAGGTTAAAAAGAAGTGGACCCAAAACGGTCCCTCAGGAACCCTTGAAGGGTGTTTTGTAAATTTGGACTGTTTATTGCCAACCTTCACTGCTTGTGAGCGATTGGATAGATATGATTGCAGCCAATTTTTTATGTTTACATGTAAACCAAATGTTACTTCTAGTCTCTAAATGAGAAAGTCGTGGGTTCGTGAGCGGGAACAGAGAGAACGTACCGCGGGTATGGGTTTTTATAGGCTGTATGTTGGGTATATGGAGAGGTATTTGCGCAGGATTTAACTTGCACTTGTTGTTGTTTTGATGATCTTGTTTGTTTCAGAGGTCGTTCAACTGGCACGTGTTGTTTTGATGAAGTTTAGCAGGTGTTCACAGAAGTTTTAACTTGCACGTATTTTGTTTACGTCTTATCTGTTCAAATTTGCCTCTATATGATACGTTTGATACAATGTTCGGTATAATATGAACGCCCGATTTTTAAAACGTGTCTCCACTATGAAAGATCTTGGTATCGTGTTTGATATTAGGGTGACATTTCATGCTCATATTGAAGTCACCTGTAGTACTTCATTAAAAATGTTGGGTTTCGTCCTACGTACTTCAAGGAATTTTAAAGACACTCGGGTTCTCATAATTTTATATAACTCGCTAGTAAGGAGTAGGCTTGAGAGTGGGTCGGTGGTTTGGAACCCACATCAGGTGAAGTATTCCCTCGTGTTGGAGAGAGTTCAGAAGAAATTTTTAAGATTTCTTTATTTGAGGGAGTATGGCTACTACCCGTGGCTCTATCCTACCGACTTTCTCCTAGATATGCTCGGAATGAACCATCTGCGGGTCAGAAGGGATGTACACATTGTGACACATTTCTTCAAACTGATTCGCGGATGGTTCAAAAATTCGGCTATCATAGAGAGCATTCATGTCTATGTTCCCGATGGTTATCTCCGTCACCGACAGCACTGTTTTATCTCCCGGCCTGCAGGACCAACTTGCCAATGGTCATGCCGGTGGGGAGGGCAATCTTGCTGTTAAATAGAATCACTTCAGATACCGACATATTTAGAATCAATGAAGCTGCATTTAAACGTAAAGCTTTGTTGCTACTTGTTTAATACCAGTATACGTTGTATACAATTTACTGAGATTATGTACTCGTATGTCTAACTTATTTTTTGTTTTAATTTTTATTATTTTTTAAGTAATTATTTCGGATATTTTACATCCTGTATCATCTTTAAAAATGCCTTAAAATGTAAATTATTAAAAAGAATAAAGAGTTGAATTGAATTGAATTGAATTAATTCTAATATTTACATTGCGTGTTGTTTTGCCAATATAGAATGCTGAACAATCATTACAATCTAATTTATAGATTCCCGGGTGACTAGAGACGACTAAGCTTGTCGTCTCGGGAAACTATAAATTAGATTGTAATGATTGTTCAGCATTCTATATTGGCAAAACAACACGCAATGTCCATATTAGAATTAAATAACATCTTATATGCTTAAATAATAACGGCTTTTCGGAATTCGCCAATCACCTTATTGATATAGATCATACCTTCATTCAAACACCGGTGCTAATATATTTTTAATAAAAATGGCCATGGAAACAGATTAAATAATTTAGAATTACTCGAAATAAAGAAAGCAGTTAAAACCAAAAACAAAATTCTTAATAATCATCTAAATGTGTCCAATAGCCCAATATTAGGTATATTTCCTATAATCCCGTAAAATTTCCCATTATCCCATAATCACCTGTTTAGGTATTCCTCGGTATTCCGTTATGTCCACTTCTGTCTCTTTTTCTCTGTTATTATGTCAGATTTCTATTTCATGCTATCTCATTTTTTCTTTGTTCTATGTTATGTTCTTTTCATTTTATTTTGTATACATACACACTATGTATTTTTGATCAGTTTAATTTGTACCCTAATGATGCTTGCGTTAAGCGAAACCAGTCGGTCCTTATAAAATGAAATAAAATTTCGTGTAAAAACAGTAAATGTATGCAACAATTTGGCGTCTAACGCTATATCTGTTTAACTATTTGAAGACCAACGTTAAATTACTTTCAAAACATTTATAAACCCCTAACAGAATTACACGAAATTAAAAGTATATTGAACTTCGCCACATACCAATAAAATAAAAATCTTTAAATGAGATCTTGGCCTGGAGTTTCTTAATCAAAATTTGGAACACTGTAATTTGAAAATTAACGAGAAGATAAAACATATATTTCGGGTATACTGACTATGATAAATAATTATTTAAAATATACATATATAAATATAAATATGTGTACATATTTCAGTAAACAACAGTAAACTAAGTTTATTATTTATTTTATTTAAGTAAATTATAACATTCGAATGTTTAATTAAGACACTCTAGGCCTAATTTGTCTCCCAATTTTTTTCACAATGATGTCAATTATATTCATTTTCTATTGTAATTATCTTATTTATTAGCCGAAACATCAAAATGAGCTTTAAAGCTGCTACCCCTGATTCCTAATGCTGTCAGCTATCGGTGCTGAGCTCTGCAAGTAGCTCAGTGGCGTACCAGTTAGCGGGGGCGCTGAATACTAAATGAAAATTTATGACGTTTAAGATTTGATTGTTCCCAGCGAAGCTTTCGTTGCTGCTCCAGTGATTGTGGCACCCTTTCAGCCACACAGTGCATTTGAATATTGCACCCATCCTCGATAAAGATAACAGCACACATTACACAATACACCCATTAATCAATTCGTATTTTTAAGTGTGTTTTACTGGTGGGTGTAGTTTTTATTAGTTGTATTTCTGTAGCAAGAGTGTAATTTTTTCAGCTGGATAAGTATTATGCAACGATTTTTTATATTGCATATATTTTTTTATGAATATTCACCTTCTAATATGCCCGGTAAAATCATCGAAATCTTGCAGTGACGTCATACTTACATACTTTCGTCATTTAACAGTACGGCTATTACCACACGGGTTGGTATGAAATCAACAACTCCCAAAATAAATAATTAATATGAATTTAAAAAAAACCTCACCACTTTGAAATAATTCGTAGATATTAGTGGTGACCTGTATTGAGTCCATGCAGCGCGACATCGCGCAAATTTCCCCGCATTCTTATTGCACGCGGCCGATCGACCCGTGAGGGAATGGCTTAAGATCTGTCAGAACACGCCGACCAATTGCAGGGCGTTAAAGTCTCGCATGATCTTAATCGTTTTTTATATTATATTATAACAATTAGATAAATAATAAACATGCATAATAAAACTTTTCAATCAATCAGCATTCGTTGATCTGTACGATTTTTTTTTTGAAGCATAATATTTTTCGCTGTATTTACTTATTACATATAGTATGTGCTTAAAAATAACATCATCACTGTTGCACCAATGAACCTACATATATTTATACATAACTCATCTGGAATATATTTTGAATTGAAGCCACAAGAGGGAAGAGGAAGCGCAACACCCCAAAAAGTCAACCGACAGAAGATATTCTCAGCTACGTAACAACGTTATAAACTTAAAACGAAAGATTCAAAGTTAATATCAAACTCGAACTTGTGAAGGATCACTGGGCTCGTGTGTTGAACTTTGTGGCCCATATTATAGGTATGATTTATAGTTCTAGTTCCAAAGTAGGGACAATAAGAACACTTCCATTACAGAAGTCGACTTGCTAACTCTGCCGCGAGTTCCTCTGCAATAGTTCCACAGAAATATCGTGAATACAGTTCTCAGAAATACCGTGAATACAGTTCTCAGAAATACGTTGAGTAGTTTCATAGTTAACACTGAATAGTTCACTGTTTTACAGGAATCTGACAAATGAACTGATGTGAGAGTGCAAGGAAATCTCGAAAGGAGAATGATTTATTTCGCATTGAACAAACTTCTTCAAACCTTCCATTCAGTTGTAGGTCGAATGAGACATGTAGTTTAGTACAACATTCTTTCATGTAGGTACTCACGAATATAAGTAATACGTTTTTGTCTTTTCCAGAAAACTTTTTTTACCCTTCCTTGTCGATGGTGTCAATTGATTAAATATGTCTCTAATTATTTCTATATCTCTGTAAATATACTAAACACAGAGTTCATAATGCAGGTGTTTCTCAGCAGTACAGTTATGTATTCGATGAAATAATTAAAATATATACTCGAGTATTTATTGAATGCAACAGAACAAAATGTTTTGTTGAAAAATCTAGAAAAAATTAGTTAGTATACTCGTATACGTAACACTTAAATACAATCTTTTTTTTCATTTCACTTATATGTGATTACTCGTATACATTATTATGCAATATTAAATAAATAATTTACATTAGTAATAAATGTAAACTATGCTTATTTGAATATAAACTTAAGTTTAAAAATATAAAAACATAAATGTGTACCCTGTACACTGTGTATATGTATACAGTTCCGGAGCTCGAGGATTTTCTAGTATCGCAAGGGAAGGGTCTCGCAATACTATCAAAACTAGTAAAGAAGAAGCCTGAAGTCTAAAATCTGGTCACTGAACTAGCTAAGACCTTTTCAAAAAACGTTGAAATTCTAAATGGTGACATTTTAATAATAAAATTTTGATATTTTATATAGCCCCATTTTAAATTACTTCAAGGGCGATGTATAAAAAATACGTACGTTTCTCTATCTAACTATGTACGAACAGGTATAGAAAAACATATTTACCCGGGAGGTCACTTCAGATAAACATAACTTTAATAAATAAAAAAGTAAGCTTCGAGGGAAAATTCGATTTTTTCAATTGCTATTTTATCCTTCTTTACTATTTATTAAAAGATTAGTGGCAAAAGACGACTATTTGAATTTCTTAATTTTTTATTGTTCGATTTTAGGACCGGAATTAAATAAAATAAGTTTTAAAAGCTAGGGCGAATAGTTTTGCTATTTACCTTCACTTCGGTGGGCACCTATGGGAAGTTATCTATCAAGCAGTAATTACATGCTTTTAAATGGTACACATTAAGTTAGTATGTACATTTCGTAATATGTTCGACCTTTATATTGA